>JAWNLB010000144.1:5565000-5592500 GCA_035041595.1 Drosophila basisetae
CATATGCCACAGAGCTCAAAACGGATGTGCGTGCCTTTATAGGGTCTCTCTCTCTCTCTGCCTCATGAATAAAATTAGGCATGAGCAAAAATACATTTTTCTACATCTTTTGAGGGGCGGGGGTGAAAGTAATATTTTGGCTGGTGGAATTTCTATTTGGTGCAGAGTAAAGCGGCAGCGCAATAAATCCTGAAAACTGACATGACATGACAAACAGGATTACACGGAATGTCTGGCAAGGCTTAAATTGGTAACACACTCCACTCCAAGCGAGAAGACTGACATTCAAGGGAGCATGTGGGAACTGTCAGCATAACAAAACTGGACCACAACCAGCCAGCAGCTGAGGGTTAATTAGTGGATAACACACCCCACCAGCACGCCAGACTCACTCTCTACCCAAATCCAGCCTGCTGCAGGGTAAGCTCCATTACAATTTTTGTTAGTTCTGATACAGAACAGACAGGTGATAAAGGGGAGCTGTGTACAGCACGCAATGCCCGGCTCTAATTAATACACTACCCCAACTCTTAGCCAAATGATTTGTGCTGCCTACAATTTTATTTATTTATGCCCATTTTTATTTCTGAACATCACATTGATTTATTTACTTTAGCCGCAAAAAAACAAAATAGATAAAACTCAAATGTGATTTACAATGACAAATAAGAGAAAGCGAACCGAAAACTGGACACTCTGCACAGACTCAAGCTCATTGCAATCGAGGATATCACTAAAACAGAGTTTTAAACATACAAATTATATCCATAAACAACCGACACTTCGCCAACTACCATACTACGCTGAATATGATTTCTGTTGGAGCCTTTGGTTTTCTATAAATACCTTACAAAATGTCTTACACAAAATCGAACTCTAAGCAGTCGACTTCCGCCAACGACCATACTACGCTGAATACATCGGTTCTCGTCCGATCACCGAAATTAAGCAGCGTCGGGCGCGGTTAGTACTTAGATGGGGGACCGCTTGGGAACACCGCGTGTTGTTGGCATCGTCAACAATACTTTTTTTGTTTATAACAACTGACTACATCAGCATATTTTTGTCATTTAACTCCAGCCACATCTCATTCTAATCCATTTTACCTTTCCTTCTATACCATTTTCCTACAGCTCTGATTTTTGTTGGAGCCTTTGGTTTCCTATAAATACCTTACAAAATGTCTTACACAAAATCGAACTCTAAGCAATCGATTTTCGCCAACGACCATACTACGCTGAATACATCGGTTCTCGTCCGATCACCGAAATTAAGCAGCGTCGGGCGCGGTTAGTACTTAGATGGGGGACCGCTTGGGAACACCGCGTGTTGTTGGCATCGTCAACAATACTTTTTTATAGCAACTGACTACATCAGCATATTTTTGTCATTTAACTCCAGCCACATCTCATTCTAATCCATTTTACCTTTCCTTCTATACCATTTTCCTACAGCTCTGATTTCTGTTGGAGCCTTTGGTTTTCTATAAATACCTTACAAAATGTCTTACACAAAATCGAACTCTAAGCAGTCGACTTTCGCCAACGACCATACTACGCTGAATACATCGGTTCTCGTCCGATCACCGAAATTAAGCAGCGTCGGGCGCGGTTAGTACTTAGATGGGGGACCGCTTGGGAACACCGCGTGTTGTTGGCATCGTCAACAATACTTTTTTTGTTTATAACAACTGACTACATCAGCATATTTTTGTCATTTAACTCCAGCCACATCTCATTCTAATCCATTTTACCTTTCCTTCTATACTATTTTCCTACAGCTCTGATTTTTGTTGGAGCCTTTGGTTTTCTATAAATACCTTACAAAATGTCTTACACAAAATCGAACTCTAAGCAGTCGACTTTCGCCAACGACCATACTACGCTGAATACATCGGTTCTCGTCCGATCACCGAAATTAAGCAGCGTCGGGCGCGGTTAGTACTTAGATGGGGGACCGCTTGGGAACACCGCGTGTTGTTGGCATCGTCAACAATACTTTTTTTATAGCAACTGACTACATCAACATATTTTTGTCATTTAAGTCCAGCCACATCTCATTCTAATCCATTTTACCTTTCCTTCTATACCATTTTCCTACAGCTCTGATTTTTGTTGGAGCCTTTGGTTTCCTATAAATACCTTACAAAATGTCTTACACAAAATCGAACTCTAAGCAGTCGACTTTCGCCAACGACCATACTACGCTGAATACATCGGTTCTCGTCCGATCACCGAAATTAAGCAGCGTCGGGCGCGGTTAGTACTTAGATGGGGGACCGCTTGGGAACACCGCGTGTTGTTGGCATCGTCAACAATACTTTTTTTGTTTATAACAACAAACAACTGACTACATCAGCATATTTTTGTCATTTAACTCCAGCCACATAATTTCTTTAATTTTTCATTCTGATCCCATTTCAACTATAAAATTTCCATATTAGTTTGAATTTGGCACTTGGTTATAACACCCTTTGTACGGAACACCCGTACCCATGTGGGATTGATATGGCCACTGCAGGTAAGTGGCCATTTGAAAGGAGAGGGGGATACTCAACTGCATATTTTTCGTGCAGCATAAAAAATACTAAATGCCTGACAAATAAGATGAAAAGTCAGCATTTGTTGTAAGAATTCATAATAATGGAATTCCAAGTCACTCATTCTTGAACATAGAAATCATTTATTAGAACATCCACATGCAACACTGAGCTTTATTCACGCACAAACTGTATTCATATGAGTGCTAAGAGATGATGAAACAAAGCAAGTGTTAGACAGACAGACTGACTGACAGGCAGCCAGATGCGTCGAGACTGACAGATATGTATGCAAGTAGACACGTATGATTTAAAAAGAATTTTGCGGGCAGACATTCAGTCAAATCAGACTGTAGTAGAAATAGCAAACGCAGCGAGCATTCCGAGTTTCCTCATAAAAACAAAGCGTTCTTTTGAGCATACTTCCTGGCGCTCAACTAGAAGATACCTCTCACTTAAGTATACAAACCTTGAGTACGCAACTATTTACTTAGTTTGTTGTATATTAAGAAGAATAAAAGTCAAATTTTGTTCGCCATAAACATTAACTTAATGTTTAACAATGTTTCTGCTGATTAACCGTTTTTTACCAATGGAAGAAATCGAAAAAACAGCTTTAATTCAATACATATTTTTGTGGATACATATACTTTACAGTTACATCAGCCTCATCATACACGTTTTCTTATTAATAAAGGGTATATTTAAGCCGAAAATAGCTGACAAACTTTACAGAGCGGCGACTATTTGAAATTAGAAATAATTCGGTGCAGAAGCGGAAAGTGCTCAACATTTTTGAAGCGACATTTTTGAAAATTAAAAGCCAAGTAGCTGTTACAGCAATGAAATGCCCAGACCCATTCCACATCCATCTGTGTGTGCGTGTGTGTCTGTGTGTGTGTATGAGTGAGTGTGTGCTGACAGCGTTGAAGGCTTTATGAGCCATTGCTGGCGTCAAAATGTCATCATTGTGCGGTATGGCACTCGGAAAGGGAGATTCCTCGAGGATTTGTCGGCTTTTGTCAGACTTGTTATGGCTACTCTATCTCCCTCTCCCTCTCCTCCTCCCCGCTCCACCATCTCTCTCTCTGTCACTCTCTCTCTCTCTCTCTCTCTCTCTCTCTTTCGGTTTGGGTGCTCGCTGAAGCGTTGTCTTCATCTATTTTGGCTGTCGTCGCACTTGCAGCAGCAAATAAAATAAAAATGGGGCGCCTCGCACAAAAAGGGTTGCATGGCGATTGTCTGCCTCTTCTGGCGTTCATTGACTCTTCCTGCCAACTTGGCCATAATTCTTGTGTCGCGCATATTTCGCCTGATGCTTACAAAAATTTACACGCAATAGATTTTTATGTGCGTTGCCAGAATGTATAAAAAAACATACATATATCATTTTCTGGATGTATACATATATATATATATATATTTTTTTTTTTTTATTTAGCATGCTCTGGTTCGCGTTTATCTGTGTGGCCCTGTTCAGCATCATCTCGCTGAGCCAACGCACTTGGCAACGGTTTCAGACCTCGCCCATGGTCATCTCAATGGATCGCAATAAGCTGGTGTGGAATACCAGTTTTCCATCGCTCACGGTGTGTCCCCATAAGCGCATCGATGATATCAAACTGGATGATTATATACTGTGAGTATCAAAGTGTTGGCCAAAGTGTTGGCAACCAATCAAAATAAGAATATAAACTATAATTTCATCTAAAGTTCTCCACACAAATTTTGGACAAACAAAAGCTATTTAAAAATAGTTACTTTATTCTGTCATTTTTTAAATTATAAAAATGAAATCAGAATTGTATCCAAATCTACATCTAAACGAAATCTGTTCCCTTTGTTTGCCATGCCAGAAATCATAGCGAACAATTCGAGGATGAGGAGGATAAGGAGTATTTCCGGGAATTTATTATTAAACTTGCCAGTCTCACATATGACAACTTGGAAACTCTTCCGCTAAACAAATCCTATGGCATCGAAAGCAGCCAATACTTGGATATACTCTATGAATTGAAATGGCCATTCGAGCCGGACATCAGCAGCGGCGCCGCCGTCAAAATGTATATCTATGAGACACAAACCGAATTTGGCATTTGTCACTCGGTCAACTCGCTTGTGGCTCGCTATAACACCTTTAGGTAAAAGTATTCTATTAGATTACTATTACTATTATTATTATGTATTATACTTCATACCGATAGCTACTGGCGCAATGGCGATTGGAGCATCATGGATCATGGGGATCGTGTTACAGTTCATCCACTCGATGGCGAGATCTATGCACAGATCATCAACCTGTCCACGGCCTATGATGTCTACTTTCACGGCGCTGGCGACGTACCGAATATATCCAAGCAGCGATATACCTTTCCCGAAAGTGACTACACAACTGTCGAGCTAATTGCCCTGGAGATCTATACGAATGAGGATGCTCGAGCGTAAGCAAGATAAAACTCTATATTCATCTCTGTCCGTAGCTGATTTTAAGCACAATCAGCTCTTCCGTATTCCGCATAAGCTATAATTTCTTTCGACTCTGACTCCATAAAGTATATATATTCTCGATCAGCATCAGAAGCTGAGCCTATTTAGCCGTGCCCGTCTGTGTGAATAAGCGAATCTCAGAGAAAAACTATAATTTTGAATGTAGGTTCTCTTATGCCACTCGCAAATAAAGTGGGTTTTATATAGGGTCTTTTTTTATCTATTATATCTCGACATATTGTTAATCAAGCTTACAAATTTCTTTAAGATAGGATAAGAGAAACCTAAGATATAATTCCAAGAAGTTTGGCAATAAAAGTTGAGTGGTAAATTCAATAGTTGGGTATCTCGTAGCGAGAGTTTTGCTAATTGTTTTCGTAGTCTATCAATGAATGTTTGTCTTATTTGAACTGTATTTAATTTGTGGCAGATTCAACACGAAGCAGCGTCAGTGTCGCTTTCAGTACGAAGCGGAGGAGATGCAAACGGTGCCCATTTACAGTTTTGGTCTGTGCCTCTCCGAATGCCGCATGTTCTTCGCCCTGCGCGTCTGCGGCTGTGTTCCACACTTTTATCGCAATCGGTGTAAGTTGTCAGAGTAATGCATTTTAAAGCTGAACATCATTCTGTTGCCATTGTAATCATATTTGGCGTGCCATCCTCATCATCCCCATCCCCATCCCCATCCGCATCCGCATCCTTGCTTCACTTCACATTGTTGCACTTAATTGGTCTCATTAAATTTAACTTTTATGTGTTGGCGTCGCAAATTCGCTCATAAAATGTTTAAATATCATTTCATTTCAAGTCTTCACAACTATCATCGCTGTCTCTCTCTCTCTCTCTCTCTCCCTCTCTCTCTATCTATGTCTCTCTTTGCCTCACTTTCTGTATCTTTCAGTGCGCAATGGTCGTCGCTTGCCCATTTGCGACTTGCAGGGCATCGGTTGCCTGGTCAAAATTAAACGTGAGCATTTTTAATTTCCTTTTTTTTTTTATATATAAGTCTGCATGCAAATATTAATTTGACTTTGGCTCGAATTTCGATTTGAAATTATGCAAAAAAAAATGTCATAATCAAATATTTTACCGTTGAACGCTGAACGTGACCACATTTCAATGGTTGCTGCTGGTCAGTAAACGTTCCCAGAATTCGATCAAATATTTACCTTATGCTTAGATGATTATGCACAATGATTGCCAAACAGACCTCGCTCGAATTACTTTCAATTTTATCGTTCTAGGCGAGATAATCTCTTTGAAGTCGGATAAATATAAAATCCATTGCAATTGTCTGGCCAACTGCGACGATTCCAACTTCTTTGTGCAATCCTATGTAAGTCGAGCCATCACTGCAATAACCCTAAAAGTACAACAACAAAAGCAGCAAAAGATACCCCATATTAATTATAGGCGATGCAAATGAAATGAAATGCTAACAAGAAGAGAACATCTATATTAAACTCGTTACAAACAATTTAAGTGTACTGGGTAATTTTAGCTTTTTTTAAATGTGCTTTCAAAATGTTTGCACAACACAAGCGCCATCTAGCGCCCGTTAAAACGCTGCTGGACATCGCGTTCGCCCCGTGAGTGCGAGTGAGACAAGGAGTTTTTTTCTTGTTGACGTTGAACAAACATCGAAATTGTTGACCGGGGCCGTAAAAAATAATAAGCACAAAAGTTGGTCGGCAAAAGCGGACGCCTTGAAATATGCAATTATTACAGTTCGCGCCGCTTCGGCCGTGGTTTTAGTCAGCACACAGACGAGCACAAAAGTTGCTCTTTAACGTGACTTTTTTCGCGCAGTGTGCGTCGAAAGTTTTTACATTTAATAATAATTTTAGTTTAGTTTGAGTTGTTGTACTGTTGGTGTTGCTGCTGTTTATTCTCTTGTTGATATTTCAATCCCTATTTCTCCCTCTCCCTCTCTCTATCTCTGTCGCTATCCCTCTCTTTGACAGAGGTCTCGCGTCTGGTTCTTGGGCGCTAATCTTCAATGGGGCATTATTGATTATCCCAAAATGCAGCTGCGTCGCGATGTGCTTTTCTCATTTGCTGATGTTTTGGGTACGTTTTTCCTTTATTTTTTATATATACATATATATATTCCTTTTATCTGTATCTTAACGTACTTAACGTATTTTTTACAGTTTATATTGGCGGCCTTGTGGGTTTCTTTTTGGGCTGCAGTGCCTTAAGCTTTACGGAAATTGTTTACTATTTTACGGCGCGCTTAGTTCGTCGCATGTTTTGCAATTGAAATCGAGAAAGTCTACAAATAAAACTAATATTCGATTATGCTACATAAACAAAATAGTCTAAAATTAACTTTAAACTTTAAGTTTAGTTGGGAGGTAATTTCCGAAATTTTCAATTTTTAAAACCAGAGGACAAGTTTAATTAACATTTCGAATCTAGAGAAGCATTGTGCGAAACACTTTGAATTTATACAATATTGAGTTAAGACAAGTGTCTGCTAATCCTTAATCAAGTTTCGAGTTAAAATTATCCCATTTACCAATTCATTTTTCTTACAAGTAGGCAATAAATAGTTTTGCGCCAAGGTTGCAAAAATCATCGAAGTCGAAGTAGATACTTGTGTACAAATATATATGACTCAAATATTTCCATCCCCTTCCAACCCCTATGGCCAAACAAGTGATTGTCGATGCTCAGACGCTCGTCGCCCCGCATTTCAATGAACAACTGTCGGCGTCTGGAACCCGGTTCTGAAGGTCTGACGTCTGGTGTCTGATGTCTGATGTCTTCGACTGTCCGTCCATTCGTGCAGTGAGATTCGTCGACAAATTAGTTGACTCTTGTGTTCTTCTTTCTTTTCTGCAAACCTTGCCTATTTTTATGAGGCACAACAACATCGTATGTCGTAGTTAATATTTGTTATCCGTTTTCGGAGCCAAATAATTTGTAGTGCCAACTTATTTTGCCCATTCAATTGTTTATTTCGCATTCGGGTCATCTAGGGTCGCTCCAACCATTCGTGAACTTAACTAGCTGTGCGCGGTTAAACTTTACAAGCTGCCCTCGAGCACATTCCGCACACTTGTCAGGATTTTGTTTGTTACATATTTTCGCACATATGAGTGAACCCGAACTGTAATTGTCAACATTTCCGTATACGTTTTCTGTCATGTCATCAATAATGTATTTCAGATGAACAAGAAACTCCAATGAAGATTTAGGTCAACAAAGGGCCGGCAGTGGCAGGAGAAGTGAGAGCAAAGAACAAACACTACTCAACGCATTTCGAATCCCTTCACACAAAATCCGACTTTAACAACCCTTGTTTGAAGGGCACACAATAGAAAATCTACATTTAAATGCGCCACCAAATACAACAGATTTTTTAATATTTTTATGCAAAAAAAAACGGAGATCAAAAACCATACTTTGCCCCTCTGCCAAACTGGAAAACTCCACCCGTTGCCACAATCAAAGCTCAAAGGAATTGTCAGCGTGCAAAGCTCTTTTGCACCTTGGCAGAACTCCGACTTTGTTTTGCCAGCATCAATGGCAACCGCAATCCACGTCACGTGGGGATTGTCGCCACCGACGCATGCATTATACACATATATGTACGTCGTATATTTATGATTAGGGGATGCATTGGATAAATTGGGGGTGGAGTTCGGGCTGAGAATACACAATACATACCTAATTCCGGGCACTGTAGACTTTGAAGCTAGTCCGTTTGCAGGAAACGCCAAAGGGTAGTGGCATCATCATACTTCTTTTCCGCATAAATTTTGGAATTATTGAAATTTATTGTTGAACTGCGTGTGAGGCATGGGGGAAGGATGGGGATAGTGCGCCCATTTGAAAGGAAGCAATTCATCACTCCACTCACTGATGACCTTGATTGTTCCATAATCGCATATTAAATCAGCAATTTGTGTATTGTTATAAGCACTATTCAGAAAAAAGAAAAACCAAAATATATGTGGCAAAATCATTCTGTTTATATTTGCATAAGCAGACGTTAAATTTGAAAAATTTGCATTTAAAATCAGGTTTTTCACCACACACAAAACGCCCTCTATCGTGTTGCGAGCTCTGCTCTGTTAATATTTCTAAATAAGAGTTGCTTAACAGCTGTTAAATAGCGCTTATAAAGCCAGAGCAGATTTGTGCGCGTCGCTTAACAGCAAATGTTAAGCTCTTAAGGTGACCACAACTCCCATGGAAAACCACTCAGTGAGAAGAAGCAGAAGCGGAGCAAAAAGTGAGCGGAAGGTGGAAATTTCCACAAAACAAAAATAGGCAACAAATTCGCACAGAATGCACAAAAGTGCGCCACCTTGGCATTGTAATGCAACTTTAGCTGCCACGCAAGCAGCAGCTGCAGCAACAACCTCGCACAGCAGCTGTAATGCTGGTAACCGAATAGCGACAACAACAAATCTGGTGATAAGATCTGAAAAGTGCGCAGCATCTTTATCATCAACTGCTACAGCAGCAGCCGCCCCTGCCTCCCACACCTCGCCCCGCATACAATGGTTACTGCTAATCGTAGTGCTGACACTGCAATTGCAGCTGCAACTGCCGCATGCAACGGCAACGCACATCAGCGGCGAATTTCATTCGGCGGACTTCTTTCAGTTCCTCGCCAAGTTCGGTTTCCAGAAGGCTGATCCGCCAGCGCCGCGCAGCCTCCCTTCCTACGGCTATATCTATGGCAATGTGACGTCACGGGACGTATACAGTGCACCCGTCACGCTCGTCGTCCTAGACAAGTCGACGTTTGTCGACTTCTACAGCAATCGCAGCTATCGTGACCGGGAGATTGCCTGTACTCGCATGTTCTCGCGCCTGCAGCACATCGTCTACGATCCCGACTGCAATCCCCAAGGCAAACGCGACTTTCTGCGCCGTGTGCCCTGCCCAGCGGGCCAGCTGTGCGTCGACGAGGATGCGCCCTCGAATGTTATCGGCGGACATCAGTTCACCTATGTCATTGATCTGGAAGGGGAGCCACGGTAAGTGGCACACACAGTTATCAGTGCTTATCACTTAACTGATAAGCCATTAAACAATACATTCACTGATGAGCGGAAACGCAGACTTCAGTCTCAAATTTCGCTAATTGATATTTTGATTTGTTTATACTCTGAAGCACAATTGAACAATCGAATTGTGAATAACATTTTCGCTTCTGTTCTTTTAGCTTCTGGTATGTGGCACTGGTGGCCTGTTATCGCAATCGCAGCACCTGCGCCTGGCACGCCCACGAGCAGCTGGCGCGGCTGAGCAATCGGAGCAGCAGCCTGCTGGCCACGCTGCAGTATGACATCAATTTGGTGAATGTGCATCCAAACAATTCGGTGGCACATCCGCTGACCTTTCAGTATCCGTACGATCAGCAAAATCTGCTCGAAATGTATTTGATTTTCATGCTGGTCTACATTGTGCTGCTGCCCATGCAGATCTATGCGGTGCGTCACCAGAAGCATCCAGTGACCAAACTATTCACGCTCAGTCTGCTCAGTGAGTTTGTGAGTCTGGCGCTGATCACAGCCCATCTCATCCGCTATGCAGCGAATGGTGAGGGTGAGCCGAATATGCAAGCTGCCGGTGATGTGCTGGACATACTCAGCCGCACCACATTTATGCTGATCCTACTGCTGCTGGCCAAGGGTTGGGCAGTGACCCGGCAGCAAATCAGTCGCACCGGCTGGATCATATTGATGTCAATTTGGGTGCCCTACTGTGCGTTCCATGTGTTTCTCTACATTTGGGATCGGGTAAGTTGAAGTGCCAGCCAAGAGAGTATTTATATGATTTATCAATGTTATGCCTTTTGCAGACGGAGGTGGATATTATATCAGACAGTGATGAATACCAGTCCTGGCCCGGCTGGATTGTTTTAATTTTGCGGTAGATATATCAATTTAATGCTTATATCTGACTCTAATTTAATCAATTTCTGAGCAGCACCTCGTTTATGATGTGGTTTTTGTACGAGCTGCGCAATACAATGAAGTATGAGCATTCGAGCAAGAAGCTGGACTTTTTATTGCACTTGGGTGCGTCCAGTTTGGTGTGGTTTATCTACTTGCCGATTGTCGCAATTGTGGCGCTGCAAGTGAGTCCCATGTGGCGCTACAAACTGCTGCAGGGCATCACCAATTCCGCTGATTGCATGGCGTACTGTGTCATGACCGGACTGCTGTGGCCCAATCGTGCCGGCCAATATCTTCTGCTAGCGGGCACCAAATATGCAGGTGAGTCCAACTAGCAGTCGAGTCAAGTGTTTGCTATATTTTTAATTGCTACTCTCTCAGGCATGGATGAGCTGGACGAGTTCAATGAAGCGCCACACATAGTGAGGGAGCGAGAGCGTCGTCTCAATTCGCCACCGGATGATGTATCAATTGGTACAAACAGCGGTGGACGAGGCATGGTTCTGTCCACAAGCATACCACATTCGCTCAATGGCGATTTGCTGGAGGCAGAAGATTTGGATGCCGAATTACTTACGGATCTGAACAAGAATAGCCATATTGTGGCATAGTCGGTTGTGGCGAGTCAGAGATTACAATTATATACAAATATATAATCAACGGCAACAACGGGTTAATTACTAAGCTTAGTAGTCAAAATGTGCTAAAATGAAGAAACGGCAAGAATGTTAATCATACTACAACACACCCATATACCACACATACATCCACACACATATATATATATATATAGATATATATATATATATATTATATTTACTTACATACATAAAATAGATATAATCCATATAGTTTTTAGCCGCCTACAACGAAGTTAGTGAGAGTGCAAAGTGCAGCAAAGATAAAGATTGTTGTGTGATTTATCTAATATATGCTTATATTTACAATTAGATTTTGTTCGACGCGATAGGTTAACTTAGAAAAGTACGCAAAGATTGGCAAACAAAACGCTTGAGAATTATTTCATTGTGGTACCCAATAAGTTTACAATTTTTAGACGATTTAAGCTCCCACACACACACACACATTCTCATTCAAAGCTAAAAGAAACAAACAAAACAAAAAAGATTTTTTGATAAGAATCAAACATGAAGCAGCAGTAGTTTAATATTAAGTACAAGAAGAGAAAATTGCATACAAACCCAAATTCGAAGTGAATGCGAAATAAATCAAATCAATCATTTTTAACCTATGTGTATATATTTATATATTGCGCATAATTCTTATTGAAATGATGAAAACTTATTCAATCAAAATATGTGTGCTATTTGCACAGATTATCCTTAATACAGCTTTTTGTATGTCCTAAAGGCCTACAAGGATTTTTCATGGGAGTGGCTGTCTGCTGCAGCTGCTCGGAACAGTCCTCGTCAGATTCTTCGCTTATCTCGTCACCGGGCAACCAAGGATAATCTGTTGCATCCACTGCCTGCTCACATTCCCCAGCATAGTCGACAAACGAGCAGGGAAAATCTGTTGAAGACACTTCCTGCTGCTGCTGCTGCTGCTGCTGTTCAGAGCGTTCCTCTGCAGTCTCGTTGCTAGCAATGACCATTTGCGGCATGGTCGTTGAATAACCCACTTGTGTGGTTTCAACGCGAACTGCATCATCTATGGCCTTCCTTATGAGGCGCACCGTTTCCGGTTTAAAAAACAAAATATTGAATTTTTGGTCGCTGTTGCTCGGAAAACGTATATCAGACTGCTCAATCATGTGGATAATCGCAATCTTCGACTCCGGAGATAGCAGATAGTAGCGTTGCTGAATGGCCAGACGTTCCTCTTCGCTGGCGAAATGCTGCTGCGAATCGTCTGCCTCCTCATCGGAGTCGCTCAGAATCGTCTGGGAGCAGAGCTCTTCACTGATCACTTGAGCATTGGCGAACATCGGCAGCAGTATCTTACTGTATGTCGGCTTAGCCGTTCTGTAATGCAGGCGTGCTCGGACCGTATCCTTTTTGAGGCAAATGCTCGTATTGTCGAGGGCATCGATCAGACTATCCTCCCAATTGAACTCTGGCTTCGAGCATTGCAGCTCTCGTTCCTCAGTTCTGTACCCATTAGCCGGAGCGTCCATCTCGTCCTCCACATTGCGCTGAACAAATGTTTTCTGGATGCAATTTGCCTGATCCTGGCACTGCTTAAGCAAGCTTGCAAGTTTTGTATCAAAGTCGTCCAGCGAATCGATGTTATTCTCGCTCAAATCTTCACTCAAAGCTAACCACTTTTTGTGAAAGAAATGCTGAGCATCCGATTCGAGCTGCACTGTGTCATCCTCAAGAGCCAGTAACCGTTGATTGCACTGACGCTTGCACACGGACTTCTCGCACTTACCCTTGGTGGAGAGTACCTCCTCACCGCCCGGGAGTTTGGCGAGCACATTCTGCAAAAATGTTTCCAGTATCTGACAGTTCCGATAGACGTGTGCATCTGGTCGATTGAAGGTGTAACAATTGTAGATGACCAATTTGACATCGTCAATTAGTTCATCCACCGTTTGATAGTATCTGTTGTCCAGCCTCTGTCTAATGGTGCCCAAATCCATTGGCCTCTTTATTACGTTATAGTAGGTGGGCACATTCAGCAGCTCCGTGTCCACAGGTTTCATGAAGTCAACGGCGAACTGCTGTCGCTGCAATTCCCTCAGGAAATACTTTTTGATGTAATGCATCTTGTTAGTGTAGCGGCCAACCTTGCCACAAAGTGGCATCACATCCGGTTGCACTCGCCTTAGAATCGAATGTCTTAGCGGAAATCCTCTCGAATAGGCCTGTAAAAAGAGGAAATATAATTTCGGAAAATCCAAAAAAAAGAACATTTATTTATAAAGCACTTGTCAATAAAAGACAAATCACAAAATCGTGCGATTTACCGGCACTAACTCACCATCGCGATTGGTGTCCAACAAGTTCTCAGACGATGCAATTCGATGCTTCATTGAGTGACAGGCAAATAAAGGTTTCACAGACGAGTATTTTATGGAATACGTGTATTTTTATTTTTGATACTTTTAAAAACGTATACACAAATACTCAAATATTTATCGGGATTTGATATTTTTTCATTTTTTTTTTTTTTTGTATATTTATATAAAGTATGCTGTTTATTTGTATTCATACTTGGGCTAAAATCGACGAATAAACTCGTAAAATATTTCATTTTTATGTTGGATATTGCACACTTTCCTAATTTGCGGCTGCAGGTGCACAGTGCTGCTCAAACTGCATCGGCGGCAACTCTAAACACATGCCGATAAACATGTTATATTTATGTATGTATATATATATTTTTTTATTTATACATTTAAGTATTTCTAAACACATTGACGGCTTTTGCATTGCATAAATTGGCACTATGCGCTAAACGAACTGTAAATAAGTCCACACAGTAAATATCGTTCGCACTGAGAATTATTTCAAAGTTCATTTCTAATCCAAATTCAACAAATAGTTTTTGCTATCCCAGTGCAAATGCTTCAAATTCTTTTGGCATACAATCATACAAAAATGTTATGGAACTAAAATTAAACAACAGTGGAGGGCATACACATATAGATACATATATAGTAAAGATTAAAACAATTACTTAAAGAATTTGTACTTAACACGAATGGAGCAAAACCAATGTAAATAATATACATAATATTTGGCTAAAAGCTGCGCGTTTAGCTTATGTTTAAAATATGCTGTGCCCAAACGAGCTGCAACTGATCAATTTATGAATTCACTGCGTCACTTGCAGCTGGTGGCAGCACAGACCGAGATGGCAAAGTAAGTTACAGTTAGAACGGATGGCATAAAACTGGCGTTGGGGTTGCTTCCCCCATATACATATATAACATCTGGACACTATTTGTGTATTCTATGTTCTCTTTTTCATTTTTGGCTAAGCATGCGAGTATTCTTGTGTGTGATTGATTATTCTGTGTCGTCTACAATAGCATGTAGGAATGATCGCGTTCCAGGCGCGACTTGGCCCGCATTTGAATATTGCCAATGGGATCCGAGGGCGGCGGTATGCCATTAATCTGATGTGTGGGCTCCTTGTAGAAGAACTCGGTGCGTCCGCACTTGTACCCATAAAACACCGAGTCATGCGAACTATAAAAGTCATCGAGTTCATTTCACACATCTTAATTGGCAGCTGTTTCGAAGACTTACCGCAGTATTAAGTCGGTGAGTTGGCCGCTTGGCTGCTGCATGTCGCAGTGCATGCTCTCGAGTGTGCTCAGCTCGAGCGGATTCCATGGCCCGTTGCGCTGCAGTGCATCCCACTTGGCATCTATGCACATGAAGCTATAGTTGCTGCCATCGCGCTTATCGCCCTCCACATTCACATTCAGTGTTTGATTCAACTGCGATTCCATGTGCGGAAATTTCGCCACGCAAATGTCGAACTGCCGAAGGGAAGCAAAAGATTGGAGACAGTTTCTAGAGGATTCAAATTACTCACGATAGCTTACCATCTTTTGCACAATGGGCTGCTGAAAACAGGCACCCTCCTCCATGAGCAGCAGCAACGTCATATTCTGCTGTCCGCACACATAGAGCTCTGTGCGCTGCAGTCCATCCACCGGTGCAGAGGCAATGGGTGGTGGCGGAGCACTGAATGCAGCTAGTGCATCGACGGCATCCTCGCAATTTAGAGACCTGCGGCGTGGAAACACCTTGCTGCTGGTCAACGGTGTCTGGATCTCAATGGGCGTCGCCTCGTTGAGCGCCAGCACTGACAGCTTGGCCATCAGAGGTGTTAGGGGAACTCCGCTTCCACCATTACGACTACGTTGACCAACAGTGGTATCCAAATTGTCACCGGCTGACTTCAATGGCAGACACATGGCGCGTTTGTCCAGCGGCGTCTTCACTGTTGCTATATTCAGATTGCGATCTGCAGCTTCTGCTGAGGTTGCTGCCTGCCGTCGCATGTGTTCGTCTAGCTTCTGGATCTCCATGTTGAACTCCTGGAATTCGGCAACTAGAGCCGCCAGTTCAGCATCCTGTGCGGCCTGCTCGCTGGCAGCGCCCCACAGCTTACGGTACTGTTCGAGGAACTGCTGGAACAGGCTGCGCGAGATCTGCTGACCGTTGGCATTGAAAACCGGATAGGTGGGATCGCTAATGGTGCGCGAACTGATCCGCTCCTCGCTCTCTATATAGTCCGGCGAGGATTCGCTGCTGGCGCCGACGATGCCGTTACCGGTGCCGGTGCCATTGCGATTCACATCCGTCTTGAAGCCGTCTGTGATGTGACCCAACTTTTTGGATATGGCACGCAGTGCATCCTGTAAATCCGCCGACGATTTGCGACGCGTCAGCTGCTTATGCGGATTACTGATAAAGTTCTGAAAGAACTTCTCCACATCCAGCTTGAGCGAGTTGCGACGAGACGACGATGACGCCATCGCCGGCTTGCCATTGGAGTTGTGTGCATCGGCTTCCTGATCCTCGGGATTGGCGCATATAGACATGACACTTGCTACCGGCAGCACCTTATTCTCTGTCATCGGAGTGTTACAGACACTCGTACGTCCAATGAACTCCGGATACGAGTCGGTCTCATCGAAGTTAATCGAAGCAATGCCCGATTCCGGCAGATCCTTGCTATGCAGACTCTTCAAGCGGAGCGGCAAATAAGTTGGCCGCATCGACTTTGGCCGCGCCGTCGGCAGCTCCACCTTGCCCGGCGTATCCGTCGTCGTCGCGTGCTCTTCCTCGGGTATATGGGTAAAGATCAGCGACTTGTCACGCTTTAACTTCCGCTTGGCATATTGAAATGGCAGCGAACTTTGTCCCAGCTGCGTTGTTGTCGTCTGGAGATTCTGTGCACGCTGCGCCTCGGCGGCCAATTTGCGATACTGCTGGTGATCCACATAAACCACCAGCATCTGCACGCCATTGGGAATGTGAAACTGTTGCATATTCAGCTGCTCGGCGGTGGTGCGCACATGTCGTGGATCTGTCAGCACCAATTGCTTGGTCACCACATCGCCCAGCTGGGAGGCAACCACTCTGAAAGAAAGTCAACAAAGATCAGCTTGATTTCAACAGATTTGTTTACTCTGGCAACTTACTTGTTGTGATAGAGTATGGCGCCGCCAAGTATGCCCTTCGTTTGCTGGCAGCTTTGCAGCGTCTGTATGGCCTCCAGATAGATGTGACTGGCGGTCTGTGGTTCGAAACGGTAGTTAACATTTAATACTTTCGTGCGCGATCGCATTCAATGCACTCTCACCTTGGGCATGCGCAGCTTGGGCACATTCTGGAATGTGTTACCGTGGCGCTGCAGCATCGGCAGATATGTCTCGAATATGTGATACAGTTTTTCGCTGAGATTACGACTGTGCTGCTGGGCGGGCTGTGCATACTGATCGTGCAGCGACTGCAAATCGCGGTGGAAGAACTTAAGGAGTGAGCTCAAGAGATTCGCACGATGTTCCAGCAGCTGATCAGCAATATTTCGATCTGTGCCCACAGCCTATAGGGAAACAGAATCAATCATAATTGCAATAAAGATGCTTGGTCAGCTTTGCCAACTTACCAAAACGAAACGTCCAAATTCCTTGAGCACAAATTTACCATTCTGCAGAGCCAGAATGCGAGGCTTGAAGAAGCAGTCCTTGAGGAAATACGATGTGCCCATCAGCTGGCCACAGAGTGCCACCTTTTGGGTGTCCGATACCCAGCTGGGATGAAAGTACAGCACAGCGGCAATCGGATCATCAGCCTCGTCCTGCAGACACTCTGTGTCATACACAAACACAATCATCGTCTCTCTGCCAAAAAAAAACCATTTGAGAACGCATTAATTATAACATCGCTTACAGTTTTAGAGGAATTGCCAGAGAGAGCCACCTGTCGAGCATTTGACGCCGCAGCTGCTGCAGCTTCTGTTGTCGTTGCTGCTGCTGCGGCTGCCAGCGTTTATGGTTCGGCTTGCGCCACTCTTTGAACATTTTGGAATAGGGTAAACTGATTCCAGTCTAGCAATTATTGGCTATAGTTGAAGTGAAAAGAAGCATCGTGGCGGCTTATCGCCTCCCTCAATTTGCCGCGTTGATAACTCAGTCAACAGTCAACTGAACTGAAATGCCAGCTGTCTGGTTGATAAATAAATACACACCTATGATATGAGGTGTCGAACAGCAGCGCAGCATTGTTTCAAAATTTGCTCACGCTTCGAGCGAGCATGGTCGACGGGGGGGAGGCGAAGGTGACGCGAGGTGAAATCGCCACTTATTACGACGTTGATTTAGCAGAGCAGCGCAGCGCTGCGCAACGCTTCAGCTAATATCACTTTACGCAGTCAAATCAAGCGTTAACAGTTTGAATGTCATCTGAACAGCGCCAATTGCTATCGATAACAGAGAAATTAACTGAAGTGCTCACAGAGTGCAGCAATATCGATTGTCGGCAGAGTAAGAGTAAGAGCGACAGAGAGAGGGAGACGCTTAATCAAATTTCCTTCAATTCGCAAACAAAAATGTAGTGTGTGTGTGTGTGTGTGTGTGCGTGAAATTCGGCTTTGCAGTTTATTCGATTAAAAGCTGTTTACATATAAATTTAACCGACACTCGATTTTAAAAACGATTGACTTAGTTCAACTACATAAATCGGCCGTCCTTTATCGCTTTTAGTTTCGGCAAATTTATACTTGGCCACATAACCATTGGGCCCCGCCTCATAGATGACCACAAGCTTCCCCTTCTCGAACTCCTGAGTGAGTACACCCTTCACCTCCAGGATGCCGGGTGCAATCTCCTTGACAGTCTCCTCTCGCGAACTCTTCCCATCTGGAGGCCGAATGCTGTGCGAGCAAGAGAATTACTTAAATTAATCCTGGATCTAAGAGTTCAACTGAGGGTTACCTTAATGTATATTGATCATTGCCCGGCTCTAGTTGGAAGCCATTTGCGTTGTTGATGCGCGGCACAAGCGTTGCGGGAGTCGCAAGCACAAAGTTGGCGAAAAGCACAAGAAACCACTAAAGACTTACATATACGAGGTGTGTTCAAAAAGTATCGCGAATTTTGAATTTTCGCGGGTTACGTATAATCGAATTTCGATTTTTTTGTAGCGTTATGTTGGTACTGATGTCTCTCACTTATGCCGACAAGCTCGCCCATTTTGAATGTTCACTTAATTGTTGACAGCTGCTTTGCTTGCACGTGTTTTGGATCGTCTTCGATTTTAACCTATTCAAAAAAATGGATCAAAGAACCTGTATCAAATTTTGTGTGAAAAACGAAATTAAGTGCGCGGATGCATTCCGAATGTTGATTGTGGCATACGGAGAAGCTACCTTGGACCGAAGCAACGTTTATCGGTGGTACAAAATGTTCTCAGAAGGCGGAGAAGATGTGAACGAGTATTTAGTTGGACTCATTCAGCATATTTCTCTAACTCACCGCTCTCAACATTATGTTCGATTTTTAGTAGGTTTGCAACTAGAAATGCCTCATTGGCAACTGACTTTGTGAGTGTGCCAACTTGACATATTTAAAAGACGGTGAGCGGAAACAAGTTTTGAATCAACTGATAATTGACACAATAACAAAAAAAAAAGAACTTGAATTCTTAATGGAAAGTGATGACGACTAGGATTCTCCAAAGGAACAGTTATTAAGATTAATAACTGACTTAATTCAATTTGAATTTATTCACACCAAAAAAGAAACCATTAATTGTTTACAAGCATTATTTGTAAAAAAAAAAAAAAAAAAAAAAAAAAAAACATTGACCCGTGATGAGTAACCGTGGGAATGCTGCCGGCTTTATTTGACAATGTCAAGCACGTAATTATCTCTAAGGGTAATTACTACCAATGACAAGTTTGATACCGACTACAGTTCAAAGAGCGAAAGAGACGTTTAATATAATTAGATTTAATTTGTAAGATAAAATGTACTTTCAATGATAGAATCAAGTTGATATTCGACATCGACACACAGCATCTTTGCTAGTTTAATTAGTAAGGCATACTTTTAGGAATAAAGATGGGCAGTGTAAATATCACTAATTATAAATTTATTTAATTGAACACTATTTACATATAAATTTAACCAGCTGTTGCCTTTAGAAGTTGTGCACTAAGTGAAAATTGAAACGCGGGCACTTCTTTTTTGCCTGCACCCTTATAGATATACTTGGCCACATATCCATTGGGCCCCGCCTCGTAGATGACCACAAGATTGCCCTGGTTCTCGAACTCCTGATTAAGTGCACCCCTCACCACCAGGATGCCCGGTGCAATCTCCTTGACAGTCTCCTCTCGCGAACTCTTCCCATCTGGAGGCCGAATGCTGTGCGAGCAAGAGAGTTACTTAAATGAATCCTTGATCTAAGAGTTCAACTGAGGATTACCTTAATGTATATTGATCATTTCCCGGCTTCAGTTGGAAGCCATTTGCGTTGTTGATGCGCGGCACAAGCGTTGCTGGTGTCACAAGCACAAAGTTGGCAAAAATCACAAGAATCCACTAAAGATTTGCATATAGTATTTAACTGCAATCATTCAACATATTTCTCTAACTCACCGCTCTCAACATTAGTTCCCTTTTGATTTTTAGTTGATTTGTACCTAGAGAACCCTCATTGGCAACTGAGTTTGTCAGAGTGCTTGCTTCGTATTTTTAAAAGACCAAAAAGTGGTGCTCGAAACCTGTTTTGAATCGATCGATGACTGGTGTGATTTAACAAAGAAAATACTAGTATACAAATGGCAAACCATTGACAACAATGCATCCTCCCAGCGAACCGTTATTAAAAGCAATAACTGAATTAGTCGTCTTGGCAAATTCACACAAAAAGAAATAATTAATTGCTTACTAGCATGGTTTGTTAAACATTGACACGTGATGACTAACCTTGGGATTTATTTATATTTACCAACGTCAAGTACATAATTATCTCTCAAAGTAATTACTACCGATGACAAGGTTCCGTAAGATTTTGAGGTGTACCCAGCTATACAGCATTTACAATTTGCAATGAAACTTCAGAGATTAGAATCGCCATTGAGTTTTAATTTTAAATCTTTATTTATTTTAGCAATTTTTATTATCTTCGGATTTGAAAAACCTATACAAGTAGCAACTTTAGCAAAACAAACAAACAAAAAAAGAAACCTAGAACTTCTTTAAACTGGAATTCGTTTTCGCATTTTCGAGGGAACATTGTACTCAGCCAGCTGCTGCCTTAAGAACTGATGAGGGCAGACTCTGTGGTTCTATAGAATCGAGTGTTCCATACTTATACTTGGCAACATAACCATTGCGATCTGCTTTATAGGTGACATCCAGTTTCCCATTACTATCAGGGTAAAATTGATAGAGTCGACCATTCACCTGGAGCTCGTCGAGTGAAATCTCCTGCACGGTCTCCACACGCGTGCCTTCATTCAGCAGCACGCTGTGCGATTAGACGAAATTTTCGAGGTCAGGAGGATTTTGAAGGCAAACCTTCTTTATAAAGGGAAACCTACTTTAGTTCATAACGGTCATCGTGGGGTTCCAGCTTCCAGCCAAATTGATTCTCATCCTCTACACTGATACGCGGCACAAAAATGGCAGGCGCCGCCAATTTCAAGTTGACGAATAGAAGGACTAGCAACTGTTTACAAATTAAGAGATAATCACTGATATTGTTAACCGAAAACAAACTTACCGCTTTAAACATTGTGAGGCAAGTCACAAAAGCAACTAACTTATACAAACTAAGGTTGTTTCTATTAACGCCAATATTGTATCAAGACAAACTAGTTTTAGGTTCCACAAATTATTACACCAAAAGAGATATTTTATGTATAAGCATGTGGAACCAGTTCGATAAAAGTATTTCCTAACCAACTTATGGTAAATACTGTGGTTGCTCACTAAATGGAATTTCCAACTATTCGGAATGACAACACAAAAAATTCAAAATTTTTCTTAACATTTCTTTTATCACTTTTTACTAAAAGTTTTATATACGAGGAGGATCTATCATCAGTTTAAATATACCATTATAAATCAAAGATGCAGTTTTTTTTTCTCATGTTTTTATTTTTGATCTCCTTTTACTACAAGTTTACACAAGAACACAACTCTTGTACCACTGTATCATATGCTCTTACAAAGGAGGAGCATTTATACTGATATACATATTGCATATGCTTATCAGCAGTTTATTGTTAGGCTTCACTTTGATAGCGAGTCGTTAGCTTGTGTGTGTGTGCGTGTGTGGGTTCGTGTGTGTAAGGGCTGCAACTCAAAACAAACACAATAAAATACCCTCACATACACCCACGACACATGCACATACAAACACACACGTACACCCACGCACACGAACACACAGACGAAATACCTGCATACAGGGATCCAAGCAGGAAAAATTAACCGCAGTTGTACATAATTTTTTATTTTCGTTCAGTAATTGTATGCACTTACTTTGTTGCCATTTTGGGTACGATGCTTTTGTATTTGTTGTCACTTTTATTGCACTTTATTGATTAGAATTCTTCATTTTAATGTAAATAACTTTACACCACCCATTTTCAGTGTTATTCTGCGGGGGTGACTGAGCCGCTAATATCGATAGATCGCATCATATACAATGTGACCATATATTTTGTGGTTAGTTGAAGGCATGCCAACTTTGTAAAATTTCGATAACGATGTGCAATGGTATCGGTGCCAGGGCCATCGCTAGACGTATACCAAACAAGCCAAAGCAAAATGGCCGCCGAAGTGTAAAGAGTATACTTTTTTAGAAGTTCGTGTTTTTCGCTTAATTTGATCATTATTTGTACATTTTTTATGAATTTTGGTGAGTCCAGTGGCTGCACATAGATGCTCTGCACAAATATGCCCAAAATGCATAACTAAATTGTGAGTTTGAAGTGCGAAACAATGTGTTTCAAATCAAAGCTAAATTGTGGTTGCTGTTGCATTTACTACACACAAAAAAAAAAAACTACGGCCAGAAGCCAACAACTCAAGCGTACCGAACTGCAACCCCCGCGCCGCGTTTTATTTACCCATAACTAGCGACGAAGTAACAAACAGGTTTTTATTGTGTACAGACGTGTGTTTTTCTCTCTTTTAATTTATGCACACACATATATACAAAGGTGTACACCTATACACACACACATGTAAACATACAAACCAAACATGAAGCATAAGCTTAAAAACGAGTAAGACAAGAAAATACATAAATCTTACGCGTGCGCGAGTGTATGTGAGTGAGTGTGTGTATGTGTGTAATGCTGTAAACAGCAGCAGCAAGCAGCAGTCGAGTGCTGAAGTGGCTCGCGATCAGCAGTAAGAGAGAACGAGAAAGAGATAACATAAAAAGGAATAAAATAAAAAAAAATGACTCGCTATACAACAGCTACAGGTGAATTTGTGGACTTGTTTCTAAAGACCCCCCGTCCCCCCCACCTGACCGCTCGACTAGTTCTCTAAACAGTGGTCGAGGCGGTGGCCAAAGTGTTAGTGTCTTGTCTGGCCAAGAACTGTAAAAGGCAGCAGCACAAAAACGAGTTAGCTTCTAGCTGAACCGAGCTGTGCGAGTAGAAAATCTAATAAATTAGTGGCATAATCAATTCGCGTCGTTCTACAAAGTGTTTTTTGTTTAGTTTTTAGTTTGTAGCTGCAAACGCATATCGACAACTAACGGTAAAGTGACTCCAATTTCAAATGCAACAGTGACAGCAAGAACAACGCCCCAAAAATTGAAAAACAACAATATGAAAGTTCGATGCAAAGCTTAAGAGTCAAAGTGACAAAGGCGACAGCAGCCCAAAAGTGGAACGCGACACTCAACCTCAAAAGCACACACGCAACACTCCCCGCACCCCGCCCCTTTTTTTAATGGGTGTTGAATGCAACTGCGTATATATAAATGTATATATATGTGTGTGTGTATGTATATATACAACGTATTTGTTGATTGTTGTTTGTTGATTTAAGCGCGCATGTTTTAACTTCAAATTAGAAACTCCCACGCTCATTTTACGCGCTTTAATAAAAATGCTTTTTAGTTTTGTGAATGAATGAAAAACTTGTCGCGCCTTATTTGTTACTATGACTATTGATTCACAAATTATGTAGAACTCATTTGTTTGTTACACTTGTGAATCATCTGCGCATCCGCTGAAGCCAAACTGAGCATTGCCTGTTGATTAAACTGGTTTAAATATATATATATATATATATATATATGTGTGTGTGTGTGTGTGTGTGTGTGTGTGTGTGTGTGATTGTATCTAAGTGAATCATGTAGGAGGAGTTGGAATCCAAATCGGAAGTAAAGCGATAGTTGGCAGCAGCAATTGCCAGTTGGAGTCAGTTGCACGCGATTACTCCGTGGATAAGAAGTGAAGTGAAAAGCAAAGTGGAAGACTTCAAAGTGCATTGAACTGAACACTAATGATAAGAAGCCCATAGAAAAGAGCAGCACACAAAGCATAGTATAATAAACAACAAGACAACAACAACAACAGCAACAAAATCAACGTGCGGTATTTTAATTAAACCATATGATTATATAAGCATTATATACAATATATCGTATAAGCATTATTTACAATATACACATACATAATTGTAGAATATAGAATAGATAGAGAAGAAATAATGATTCTGGCTTGGAGCTCAGTCCTTAAGTCGATTAAGAAGCTAATAGAAGTATTTAATAATAGTGGTGTTAAAACTAAACGAATTATGTAAAACAAAAAAAAAAAATATGAAAATGGTGTTCTGCAAGAGCAGCGCCTTAATTTGACAGACTTTTTAATCAGCAGCAGGTAAAATTCGGCTTTGCACGTGCCTAATTATGATTCTTCTAGTCAAGAATATAACAGTGTGTTCTTTAGATATTTAAAGTCAATGCTGAAACTAATGATATTCATCAATTTGTCATCGTATAAACTAAGTCGATCAGCTTAACTAAAATCAGCTAATACTAGTTACTAAAGACTACACAAATATGCATAAAGATTTCAAAAGCAACAGCTACCAGAAATACAGATATAGACGTCGAACCAGCCAGCCAGAGTCACTTTGTCTACGGTTAACGAATCGCTTTATAAGGCAAATCCGCACTCTGTGCGCAGGTGCCAACTGCCAACAGGTGTTGCTGTTGTTGTTGTTGTCACAACGTATCTGGGCTTGTTGACTTCGAGTATTATTGACTAACTGAACGCCCACTGGCCAAACTGGTTGCATGCAAAAATAATGCGAACATCAGGTTTCCAGTCAATATCAATCTCTAGTACGTATAGTATATGAAAGCATAGTGTATCCAATAGCCAAACGCAGAAATCAATTTCTTCTGGGGCACGTCCAAACTTCCACACTTATCTATTGGCACGCTCACGCTTCCCAAAGCAAATGGGGCTGGGAGACGACAAACGACAAACGTGACATACATTTCACCGTTATCTTGATCAACTTGGCTTATCTGTGCAACACATACAGATAGACTGACAGACAGCCAGTCTCCCGGTCTGCTGCTTATCAGTTAGGGAAACCTGTGGAAAGTGTGAAAAGCAGCAGCGGCAAAAGCATCTATACGCCATCCATAAATAGATAGGCAGCTAGAAAGATAGATGATGCTAAAAGGTAACTCAAACTGGAAGTTGAGCTCATCAATTAATTGCCACACACACACACACAGAGAGCCAGCATTTGTTGCTGGTCAACTGGTCGTCTGGCAAAAGCAGAACGCACTTCCTGGCATTGAACCA
Organism: Drosophila basisetae; assembly: GCA_035041595.1. Lineage (NCBI taxonomy): Eukaryota > Metazoa > Arthropoda > Insecta > Diptera > Drosophilidae > Drosophila > Drosophila basisetae. The sequence goes on from JAWNLB010000144.1 coordinate 5,590,738, forward strand.
AATGCGACTTGTGAAACTTGAGACCGAGCCAAACATAAATATAAAATTGATAATGTGTATTCATAATATGTACAACATATGCATCATAACGAGGGCAGCTCAACAACAACACCATTCACAATAGACATCAATTTGTGTTCAAATCGGAGCCAGCAATAAGACATAATTTCATTTCTATACAACTTAAAGCCAAAAAGTTAAAACCATCAATTACAAATCGTACCTCGTCGATCGTTATAAAGATGCTTTCACTTTGGCTAAGAATTTAAAATTATATTTCTGTCTTTAAGCACGTAGGTTTCCCTGAGCTGTAGTTGGGAACTGACCTATCTGTCGGAGTCGACGCGGCTCGTTGACCGGCGGAACACGAAAAGCGTCGAAAATTAAAAGTTATCGTCTGTTGTAGATCTGAAACCACCCTCTCTCTCTTTGTTGCGTCTGGCAAACAGAAATTCTTAAGGCCAATTGTAGACCCCCATAATTTCGACACACACATAACATTACAAAACCGACATCAAATGGAATGGAATGGGCCAAGAGTCAGACGGCGGATCACTTGACCCCTGCCACCAACCACTGCTGTTGAAAACCTTCAAGCTGTAAAAACGATACCAGACACCAAATTCATTGACCAAACCAACAACGTAAACAACAACAACAACAGCAGCAGCAGCCGCAGCAAGTGTGACCTTCAATTGGCCAATAAAGCAATTTATTGAAGATCATCCGCCAGCAGCGTGTAGGTAAAAGTTGTCCAACTGTGACAAGAGGCGACGCACGATGAACGGTGCACGGTGCAGGGGCGTGAGAAACTGTAGCACAAATTTCCGGCGATCGTCATTAAAGAAAAAGAAAAAAACCTGAGAAGACCCACACATGGAAATTACGTGTGCGTGTGTGTGCGTGTGTGTGAAATAAACGTGTGATAAACATATTTTGCAGGACAGCACGTCCTGCAATGCTCTAACTTGTGTATGTATTATAGCTGATTAGATTTCAAAAGCCACGGGGAAATCGACGGAAAATACCGCACGTGATTCCCAACAAAACAAATTTAAAAAAAGTGGGAAAAACTCAAAACAGAATGAATCACACAAATTACCACAGGACACGATGTGAAACAGTGCGTGACATGTCAAGAAGGGTGCTGCACTGCACAAAGAGAGAGAGAGAGAGAGAGAGTGAAAGCACCAGAGTGGAAGATAGAGAGTCGTTAGAGAGGGCAGTGCTGCTAAAACTGTACTCGAAACTAAGCAGCTCTCAAAACTATTTCTCTCTAGTGTGTGGGCGTATAAGCTGCTGTATATTGTTGCCTTTATTCCTATTGCTGTTGTTGTTTTGCGTTTTATGTTTGCCGTTCGCCGCTCTGTTTGGCAATTTTGTTGTGTTCACCAGTTCTCTCTGCGTCAGTGTTCGACGAGTTCGCACAACGTACGGTTCAGCTTGGTCTTTAGTCGATTTTAGAGCGATTTTCATAGAAAGTGTGAAAAAGTTGTGTATACGTGTATGTATGTGTGTGTGTGCGTGTGCGTGTGAAGAATTCGCAAACACAATCATCACATTAACAAATGCGATCAAACAAGTTTTGATCATTGTTACACAAGAGAAATTTGGTAACAATAATGGGCAACAAATGAGTGAAAACTATTTTATGTTACACAATAACGATGATAAAATACTGTTGTAATTTACAAATAAGAACTATTAACTTGTGAAAGTATTACAACATAATTTACTGATTTAACTAAAGACAGTCAAATGTT